>CM060845.1:34982500-35020000 GCA_030762175.1 Metallyticus violacea | reverse complement strand
GAAAAACATCATCAAAGGCATTCATCGGATTTTAATTTGACCACATCTGATATTACATACCATATTAATTAATTATTTTTACAGTTTGTAAAGCAAATTTTGGTATAAGTTTGACTAGAACAACTTGTTTGCGTTTCGTAACGCTTCCATTGTCTGAAGACTGTTGCTAATGATGGCCATGACTATGATGAACCATTAATGCTCAGCATATTCAATGGCCTCTGTTCCAGTGGGCCGCTATTAAGGATTGCAATGATAATCAACGCTAAGAAAAAAAAAAAACAATGTCTTTCGCAAGTAGAGAATACGTGCTAATCAATTGTTTGGGAACACGTGGAAAGGGGTGGGTGTTTCCATTAGTTTTGGAACCTGTTCTGCATCGCCATTAAACAACACAAGACGTCTCAATTAATCAACTCCTCCCGTTCACACCCCCCTCTGTTAATTTAAGATTAAAAATTCGGTTCGACAGCCAATCGTCTCTGAACCGTTTACGGTTACGCTGGGCGAACACTCATTTACATTTTGATCAAGCGCTTCGAGCTACAAATCCTTTTAACCGAAGCGAGTTCACTTTACAGGTATCAATGAACCCTGAAAGACAAACATCGTGGATTTCCCCAGACAAGATGCTATGCAAGAAAACATCCTGTCCAAATTCAAGCAACGTTTTAAACGAATTCTCGGTAACATTATAGTGACTATTTCACTTATGTGACGTCTTCATAAAATCAACCAAAGAAATTAAACAAATGTCATATTCGATATCGCAGTGAAACTATCGTAAAGTTTTATCAAATCCGTTTTATCATATGAAGTTCATTCATCTTGTGGTCAGTATTAGCAACATTATACCTCCATTATATAATTCCTGAGCACGCAATGACTAACCACTTTTCTGTGTTTTCAGCAATTAATTGTACAATTAAGTAACTTAACGTGTATTCATTCAAGAAATTGTTTTATAGTCTGAATTCATTTTGTAAATTATGTAATAATATTTGCCTAAATAACCATACATTTTAATTAACACATTCTTCAGAATGGTAAAATGTTATCTCTGTTTTGTTCTTCTCAATTGGTATCAGTAAATCGAACGGTAACGATTGTAATAGTCTGCTTTCGTCTATTTCATTCTCACGGCTTCTGAATAGGTTAAGTATAGTATTTTATATAATTGTTAATATTCTGTGCGCAAATTTCAAATATATATTACTTTTATTCTTATTCTAGTCCCAAATCCGTATTTGGCTCTTCTCTATTGACATTACTAACAATTGATATTCGTCTGTTGCTAGACGGCTTGAAAAGATAATGTATTCATAATACAAATGTACGATAATTACAATATTGTAAGCCAAGTTTATGGAAAATATTTAAATTCTTATTATATTCGTTAAATAGTCTTAATAAATATCAATTGACAGTCGGAGTTTTCCAGATATATTTACTCATTACGTTCTGAATTTATCGGCAAACTCAGACCTTCTTGTGATATTACTTGATAAAATTATTATAATAATTATTCAATTATGACATTCATAATATAACCAGAAGCTAAATAGTTTCTTATGCTTGATAGTTTTCAATTGTACATTTGTCTCTGTATTGTAATTTCTGATCCAATCTGGATTAAAGTGAAATTGTAGCATTACTGCTTTCGTTATTCGAACCTATCACAAGAGCTGTTTTTGATTTATGAAAATATACGTTTTACTTATCATTACCAGCTATGAGCTCCTATTAGGTTGGCAGACGCTTTTTCCTATAAATAGTCTCCTCATTTGTTTCTAGTTATGGGGTAACTACTGATTTGTTTATAGCGCAAAATAATAGTTCGTCTTCTTCTTGGATTCTTTCGAAGAAAAGATTTGAGTGCTAAGCCAGCAACTGAAGAAATGTGTCAGGATACTGTCAGTATGAGGGAGAAGTTAAAAGGCGCTCTGGATACTTTCAGCTATAGAAAATGAATTTCTTGCACTGCGCTTGAAGAGTCCCTTGGCAGTAATCGTGAATTATGATAAGCAATGGGTTTTCCGTTTCATCAAAGTCGTTTTGGAGTTTGGTGGAATTTTGAAAGTGTCATCCATTTCGAACTGTTCAGTGGTGAAGTTGACACTGAGTTGTAAGTTTCAAGACTATTGCTCTGTCTTTAATAAACAGAAACATCAACAACATGTTTATGCTTTTGTGTCATGATGACTTGTTTTGGTCAAAAGCCCTTCGAAAAAGGCGGTTCGAAAATCTTAAAGATGTCAAAAGCACTTGTTCAAATATTTTGACCTCGAATGCTGGCAGAGATATGCATAAAAGTAGGTAAAAAATATGGTTTATACTTTGATGAACAATTTTTGTCTTTTGTGAATCTTATGTTTTGATAAAGTATTATTTAAGTAAAAAAAAAGATAAATTTGTAAAGAAAATAGGCAAAATAGCTTTATTTGTCAACTTTTTTGCCATTATTAATATATTCAGTCTTTTTCACATCAGATTTTGGAATACTTATAATACTTAAAATCTAAGGTGCAACTATATCCAATACAATTTTTGGGCTTTGTGCAAAAAACTCTTTACATTCCTGTATAAGAAGCATTCCGTAGAGAGGAAAATGCCTTAAGTGTTAAAGGGCAAAAAATAAGTAATGAAAAATTTAATTACACAACTAACTTTAAAGACATAATGCACATTTAAACATAATGTAGGTGTTTAAAAAGCTACATCCGTAAACTAATGACGGTTTCATAAAATGTATTAAACGTTAAGGTACTAGTTAGATATTAAAGTAATGTTTCTTATAATTGTTAAGATTCTAGGGGACCAACGCATAGCAATAGTAAATTAGCCACAGATTTCAAACTTTTGGAGCCATTGACTTAAAATTTGGCAGAGTTATTAATAACTGTAGTTTGAAATTTCTATGCTTGTTACAGCATCCTGACTTTAGGGAAATTTAAATAATGAACCTACAAACTTAGCCTGACAGTTCAGAGATAAGGAACATTTTATCGTTTAGTATTAAATATACTGATTTGATACTTTATGTATACTTACTGTGCATTACATTTAACTAAACCCTAGGGAGAAAACGTTTATTACAATAATTACTAGTTTCTTAAAAATATTTATTTTAGCAAATTTATAGCAGTGAAATAAATCATTCTTGTATCTATGTCAAAATATCTAGATGAACAGTTAAGAAAAATTTTCTGCAGCTAGTTGTTCACTAATTTTAATAAGATTGACTATGTCAAGTTTCATTTCTTTATCTCTAATGCTTTTTAAGAAAATGTTTCTTACATACAGAAAAGTGTAAACTCAGAAAAATGAGCTGCAAATTTGAAACTTGTTTTGTGCTAGGTACCTTTAAAACTTCACAGCATCATAATGGTCCTCCTGTTGGTCTTCACTTCTTTCCTCTTCAGTGATCTCTGCTACCTTGCCTTTTCCACAAATGTTTCAAGTGCAGGATCCGCATTGTCGATTAGCGTCCTGCCAAGCAACATCTTGCAGTATCTGCTTTGTAAATGTTCCAAGTTCAAATGCAAGTTCTTTGAGAGATTTAATTCTTCTTACGTTGCCATCATTGTTCCGTAACTTCTTGTTGAGCATTCTGTGTAATATTTCTTCATCACTTGAGCATCTAACATTTTTGCCTATATCTGTGATCACAACAGTTGACACTCCATGGAGAGAAGAAAACCCGTGCTTCATTCACATACCATCAGCTGATACACACAAATCATTGGAATTTGTGTGTTTTATTCTTCATTAACTGCACTGGCCATGGACTCATCATAAATATTTTTGACACAATTTTGAACCTGTCTGTTTGTGTCAGTATATCCAAGTGGTAGCGAAGGCTTATTCTTTATTTCACTTATGAGATTTGTGCCCTCTTTCCCCACACCAATGCATCTTATGCAATTGCTCAACCTAGCATTGGCTTCATGAATGTGGCATTTGGTAGCTGAAGTTTTAAACTCTGATGTAAATCCACAATTGTACACTTTATACACAATGTACACACAACACAATACATGTTTACATTATCATATGGATTCCGGTTTTTGAGACACATGGTGCACAACAAGAGGCATTACTTATTTCACGTGAGAAAGTAGATAAATAAATGAATCTAAATCTTGTATAATATTTATCTTCCCCAAAACTGGTAAGCCAAGCTAATTTTTATTCTGGAACGTTTCAAGTCCTCTTCTGAGGCAGAAGTACAACCTCTATGCACATGTCTCTTTTTAGTGCGTTTATAATGTTTTTCTCCCTTTTTGAATACTCTGTTGCTAAAAGTAGGCATAATGAAGACAAAGAAGGAATATTCACCACAGACACAGAAAACAAATTCCAATTATACCATGTGTTTCTCCTTATAGTTTAGTAGCGGAAAACAATGTTGGCACACCTGCGCACTGCCTTCTAACTAATAATACCCGTTCCTAGCATTAGCACGTCAAAAATAGAAGAAAGAGTTATTTTATAAACAGAGGCACGACATAAGTTACACAGCCTTGGACTCTTTAAATTTTAAAACCTACTTAGAAGATAATATAACGATGAAATTTGGTAGGGAGATTCTCCAAAGTATATACATTACTAGTGGACTAATTTTTTGGAAAATGTGATTTTTGGTCAATTTATCCACATGTCGCCTTAAGTGTTAAAGAGCAAAAAATAAGCAATGACATGTTGTAACTACACAAGTCACTTTAAAGACATAACGAACCTTTAAACCAAGTATAGGCATTTAAAAAAAAATGTAACACTAACAGCGCTCTTTATAATTTATGAAGTTACATAATTTTAATGTATTAAATTTAAGATACTAGGTAGATATTAAATTAATGCTTCTTGTAGTTGCTAAGGTTCTATAATATTCTTTGAGCACAGAGCTATTCAATTAAAAATTTCAAAGTTTTTGCAAATAATATTTAAAACTAGGAAATAAGAACAAACTTGATCATTATAGTATGATATATAAATATTTTTTTTTCTTAAGACCCTTTCAGCCACCACAGGTTTTTAGCCTACGGACTTGCATCACTGGTTGAGTGCACTATTGCAAGAGGGCATGTGTTCAACACGCCGCATCCCGCCGGTCACCATTACGCGAGGGTTTGAGTGTATAAATACTGTAACAGTACATGTTTGTAACCATTTTAATTAAAATGCTATTTTCCCATTAAAAACTTTTTAGAATTCCCCCCTTATTTCTTCTTGTGTTGAAGCTGCATAAATATAACCTTTTATATTCTAGAAACAATTTTGTTACAAAAAGCACGCAAAGCTATTATTTAAATAAACACAAAACATGTAGAAAAAGGTGTTTTAAATAAGAAATATCACTTCATTTTCACTTGTATATCAAATAATGCTTAAGTTACACAATATTTAATGTTTAAGTTAATATATTTCCAATATAGCTGTCAAAAAAGCTATGCGATTTCCAAACGCCAATGCTATGCTCTAAAGCTCAATGTGCATCAGGTCAGTTACTGGAAAGAACGCCTGTTTGAAACGTCGAAGCAGTTGAATGAGACTTAAATAAAAGAAACAAGAGTTCCTTGAATGACACTGACCACACATCAAGAGCAATCAGCCATGGCCATCTTAAACAAGTGTTTTCAATCAAGACTTTGGCATTTAAGAATAATTTCCAATTTGTAGAACAGAGGGACTCTGGCTGAATGCGTCCGAATCCAATCAAGAACGCCGATACACATCGGTGGACATGAAGCATGGGCTCTGGACCTGTGCCAAGATAACCATGTCACACAGTATGCCACGGTAGCAACACGAGGAAAACCTCGACGCGACCTCCAGCGCGCCAAAGTACTGTGAAACATGAGCTGGAAGTAATTCGCTTTGAAACGTATGGTAATGGCTGGATTACAGGTGCTCTGGTCATCGTTTACCATGGACAAGAACACTGATCGAGTAGGTGGTCTGAGTTTGTGAATCTGAAGGTGCCTTCCTATGTCACTTGGATTTAGATACAACTCCCGCAGTGTTTCAGATAGCGCCTAAGATGTTTATTTCATAAGCGGTATCCGTTAATCATCAAGGTACATTCGAGTAATACCCAGGGCACGCTGTTTTATTAATCTGCTCTTTTGGGTTTCTAATTATTTCTTATGAGATGGTATTAGTTTAAAAAGTGGTTCTAAATTTTTTCTAAGTGGCGCCTCCATTTTTACGTCCTAAAAATCCCATATTTCCCTACATTTATTGCAAATATTTTCATGTTAGTAACATTTATATTTGAAAATAATCTACATGCAACAATTTGATTTTAAATACTCGTATACAGATAGAGATGTCGTTCTCTTTTAGCAGCATTTTTTCTGAGTCAACTGTACAAAAAAAAAAAAAAAAAAAAAAAAAAACTCTCACAATTTCAAAGACGCATATCAATGTTTCTAACTTCCAAGTCAGATGTTTCTTTTTTTTTCTTCTTCTTCTTTTTCTTGCGAGTCATGTGTCTCCTAATTTGGGAACCTCTGGTTTAAAGTTTGATGCAAAATAATTCTTTTTATACACTCAGTTTTGATGTTTTGTTTCTATTTTTCATATAAATAGGTTTAATAGAAACTGATATCTTTAATTTATAATTATTTCTGAAAATTACATATTACTTTTCTATATTTAAATATACTGACTGCTCCTGGAAGAAATTAGATGTGAGATGCACCATTTTCAGTAATAAATCGAAGATGTAAAATGAAAGCAAAAAATATACAGAAGATATTATACTTACTCATTGCTGAAAATTGAAATCTATACGTACATAAATTACTGGAATGCAAGAAATTATTGAGGTACGTTACATTTACTGCGTGCTTTGGTTATATTGTCACGACTAGTAAAAGAAGCGTGATCGAGACCATACTCCTGTAAAAGAATACAAAAGGCCGGTGCGTCCATCAATAATATCACGAGCCTAGTCGGACAAGGGAAGGAGCAAGGAGCTTCAGAGGTAGAACACTAAAACCATTTACACTATGGTAACTGAATTTATTAGTTAAAGAGAGAACAGCAGAGAACATCGAAACCCAGCCGCAACTTACCTTAGTCCCCTGAGCTAAGCCAAGGAATGACCATGGTACAATGTCCGGTCCGGACTCCGACCGGCGAGGATCCAGTCTGATAACGCTACATCCGGCCGTTTCCGCTGAGCCACCCTTATGTTTTATACTCTTTCAATATCCGGTTACACCTTAGAATATTCCAAACGGATTTAATTATTATCGTCACAAAAGCTTCTAGAAGATTCTTTAGGATTTCTCTTACGAAAGTACATTAACCAAAGGGAATGCCACTTGACTTTAACAATGGTAACCCAACATTAAAGTTTGGGCTTAAGCAGAGGCTAGGATGCAAAACTGTTGTGCATACAGGCGTGGTATAACTTCCCCGAAATTATGCAATAACCTCATAACAACGCGTTCTCTTACTTATAATTTGAAATGATGACAATTAAACTGTTTTACAAAAACCTCAAATGCTTAGCTCGTCACAATGTGTTAAGATATGCAATATCTATCACATCCTCTTTACTTCAAACAAGTATGCATAGGAAATAGAAAAGAGCATTCCGAATTTCGCATCCATACACTCAACTGTTTTCGTACACATTTCTAGTAAAGAGCCTTACATGCTCACTTGACTTTTCTTCTCCTATAGGATTTTGTGTACAGTTTAGACCTAGAGTAGGTCTAGCCAACTATTTTAATTCCATAGCTTTATCAGGAAAAATCTATTTAACAGGTTATCCATTGTGTTCGCTATGTTGTAACAAATGCAACGTAAAACTTAAACATGTGCACAAATTGCAATCTTCTCACCAAGTACTTACGCCTAAGAGCTGCTTTGTCTATTAGCTCATGCAGTGAAGAGCCTGTCTGATGACGTCAGAGCTTCTTCAGCGCTTATAGCAGAGATTTCAGCTCTTATACTGGAATGTATCCGATCACAGCGGTCAAGACTGTTCTTCATGCTTTAAATATAGCGGTATACGCGTCGTTTATGTTGTTCTAGTCTGTTCGTTTATTATTTCGGGAAAGTTCCTTAAGGAGAGTGACCTTTCGTAGCGGTTGGCTGTCAGAAACCTCTAGAAGCAAGTCGTGAGGAACGCTAGGAAAGAGTTAGTTGGGAATAAACCACCAAACAAGCAGGTTGTATTGAGTATCACATCTTTCCTCAGCCCAGAAAATGTACAGTTGAACTCATTATTGTAACATCAGGTATATAATAAATGTAAGAGTCACTCTGATAAGTCATTCTCATATTTTAGATGTTATAGATTAGGTAATCTGCAGACAAAGGAATCAAGAAAAGTAGTATAATGAGGTATTTCTATGAAAAGAAAACTAAGTGTCAATGTCTGTCCTGTTTGTTTATAGGACCACAGTTCGAAAACAAGTGTTTTTACTTTAATAAATAATTATCTACATCTCATTAGAAATGACCGATAGTATCTGAGAAATAAATAACTATGTATTTATAAGTAAGTAAGAGTTTTTCTAAACAACATTTAGGAATACATTGCAAAATTGAATAAGAAATGTCATTGTGGTTTAATGTTTTCTGCAATTACTAGAACCATCAAATGCAAATATTCCCGAATCTCCTAAAAATAAGCGCTTAATTTTCATAGTAGTAAGGAAAAAAATTGCTCAAAAATGTAATTGATCGAAATAATTTCATCATTTATCCAAGTATCAAACTGAATAAGTGTAACCTTCTTAAGTTGGCATAGAATTATGTCACTGCAAAAACAAATCACACATTTTCTCTAAACCTCATAATATAAGCACACTTAATATTAATTATAACAAACAATCTAATTCAAACCAAGGACTTTGGAGAATCTACATTTTGGATTTTTCCTCGTAATGGATTTTCAGAAGTGCGCATTACAAAGATCTCTCAATTGTTTTCAAGTAATTCAAACTTCAAGTTACACAACATAAATCACAAAAAGACACTAGATAGTCAAATGGATTGAAATTAAACAGAAGTTCAGCCCTTATAGAAGTAGAGCTCTGTGGTGCAGTTTAAAATGTTAATGTGTTCAGGCTTTGAAAGCCTAAAAGAAAGTTTAACAGGGGGAAAATATGCAGCATTCAATAAAACATTATTAACAAAAAAATGTTTACATTTTTTTTCCATGATAATGTCCCTTAAACATCCCTTTATCCCTTTCATCTTTGTGGTTCTGGTTACTTAAGACTTTTCAATAAAGGGGGGATCATCATTAGAACCTATGACCATGTTTTGAATAAAAAGAATAAATACGAACTGATACATTTGTCAAACTGTAATACATAAAGAGTCTACACATAACTGACAATGTAATATTTTCAATAACAAGCAGAGAATATGTATTTCTAAAGAAACATAGACGACAATAACACAATATATGGACTTCCTCGAATACACCCGTAGCTTCTGACTGTAATAAAGTGCTTCCTATGTCTGGATTAAATTATTCTACTTTTTTCGATGTTGGTAGATGTATTTATAATGCTTTGAGACGATCAGGAAAGATGCTTAGCGGCGACTTCACGTTAATCACCTCATTAAAATTAACATAGAAGCCAAAATTCGGTGTAATATTAATGTAATGTATTCGAAGGTTTCTTATTGTTTACCTGGTTTAACGGAAATTGCCCATAACCTTTCTGAGATAGCAAAGGAGTAGGCAGAAAACATCTACAGTGGGTGTATGTAATGGCCATAACAAGATAAAACGAGTGGGCCTAAAGATCTTGCGAAACTGTTGAACACGGAACATAAATTTGAAAGATTGCTCATAAAAGTTGTAAACTACTAGGCTGATGATAATCATCGCCGTATTCTTCGAATCTCTGAGATTCGCTGGGAGACATACATGCTTTTAACATTCCGATCAGGTCGTAATGATTAAGGAATGAAAGAATGACAAAAGGGAAAAAGAAGACTAGATATGTTCTTTCTAATTTTTTTTTTTTTTTTTGAGTAACGTTTAACGCCCGTTTTTACTACTGAGGCATCACAGGCGGTGAACATTGATGATGCTTAAGATGAAATTATATATTGGAAAAGAATTTATTTTTAAGGAAGGAAGCGTTCCAGACCTAAGTTTAGGGTACCTCCCCGGCATTTGTCAGTTATGAGGACTGAGAAAAATCTGGAAAGAAAACCATTCAGGGAGGACGGTCCTGGCGGGATTCGAACCCCAGACTTCCCTCTCATGAATCCGCACCTAACGATCTCGGTCACCCGTGGCGGTTTCTAAAATTGTGTTTTTTTTTTTTTATTGTTTTATTTATGGACGCTCTTTAACATCTCAGGTCATCAGCGTCCCATTCAATTCAGGGCGTGAAACGGCCGAAAATTTTGCTAAGAAGCCTCTTCTTTCAGGCTTGAGGTTCTTTTCCGTGCCGTAAATGTACGACATGGGACCCACGGCTTAACTTCCCTTCCGAAGGAAGCCATAATTAGGATTTTTACACCCGAAAAAATCCATCGCTCCTGGCCGGGTTCGAACCCGCGATCTTGGGTTTAGGAGGCAAGTATGGTAAACACTACACCATTAGGACCGACGAAAAATTGTGTTTTCCATCTGCTTGGACATATAGCAAATCAATTTATCACAATATTACCCCACTACGTTAGTGTTATAGAATTATGTCGGTTACCAAGTATGGTAACCACTACACCACGGACCTGAAAGAAGAGGCCTCTGAGCAAAAATTTTCGGCCGTTTCACGCCCTGAATTGAATGGGACGCTGACGACCTGAGATGTTAAAGAGCGTCCTTAAAAAAAAGTACTCGGGAAGATGCTCCTTTTTTCTCTGCTAGCAGGTAGCTTTACTTCAATGCACAACAGAAATATTTCAGTATTTTTTTTCGTGAACGCAAAAGAGCAATGATCATCTGAAGTTCATTCCTTACCACCCCTTTATATGGTGTCACTGCAATTGTGGAAGAAACTGAAAGCGAGTAAAGCGAGCAAAGGCCAAAATGGTTGAAAATATTATTGCAAAACTGGAAAGGTATTGTTGTCGAGGTTATTCCACCCTTTCTTATTCACGGACATAGAAACATTTTGAACAAATATTTTCTCAAGTGAATACTTTTTTCCAAGTTTGCTCCTATATGCTTTTGTAGCGTTGGACACAATTTATCCTGCCGGCGCACAAAAAAAGATGCTTTGCATTCAAAAGCCTGAAAATTTACCTCATTCAGTGTAAATTTGTTGCAAACGAAACTAAAATCCAAGTATGAATATGTAAGTCTTGTTAATGATTACCTATTTTGAATGTTCCAATTTGAATAAACATTCTTCTCTTAAATGGCAGGTATTGTTTTTTATTCTTAAGTTGCATAATTTGCTATACTTATAAGTGGAGAAATGATGACGCTTGCATGAAAAAGCAATTAGCATAAACAGTTGAATAAATAAACGCATAAAATATTTCTAGCATTTTTAAATTGTAGAAATACCCCCCCCCCCCAATGATGATGTACACAGAGCATTATGAGATGTTACCCTGTTCAAACAAAGAACATCTTACACAGTGGCATTTAAAACCTGGTTTTATTGCCGACTATAAAATGTTGTGCGTGCGTGCGTGTGTATGTGTGTAAGATTAACGGTTGAGATGCGTGATTTTTTATAAAAGGCGGCGAGATATGGGATGCCGAAATTAATGGAAAATTTAAGTTACGTTAAATATATAACGAAACTGTCTTAGTAATGCTATCATATTTCTTTTTCACATCAAAACTATAGCACTGTGACCTCATTAATGTAAATGGTAATTAAATTAAATTAAAATCAGTGTTTAAAAATGTTGACTTTCCATAAGTCATCCTTATATCTGTTTTTATATGAGTTCATCCTCTGGTCCTTTTTTATGTACATATTACCCTTGGAATGAATTCGTGATGTTTTACTGAAGTTTCTATCTCCCCTTTCTCTATAACCCTTGCAAGATATGGCGCCGTACTGTTACTATTGACAATTACATAGAAATGGTTGGTACATAAGGTATAAATGAAGAGTTACTAACCTATCATACGAACCGCGGTACTGCGTAAAGTAAAATACAATTTAGTGAGCTTAAGAACAAGTTTTAAGAACAATTACACCTCATAAATTATATTAATTCCTAAAATGAAGCAAATAACATCATTCCATACTGTCAAAATACAACTAAAACAGCGAAATACTGTAATTTAAATTGATATCGTCTGCATCTCGGCCCTTCTGTTAGACTTCAGGTTCTATAAAATCCCAAAGGAGGAAAGAGTAATCACATGGACTGCAACCTAGGCTAGTTTACAGAGTAATGAAACCTCCCCCTGATAAAGACGTAGAAAAACATTAATGAGCTTACAGGCTGAGCCTTCGACCATATTACTGATGGTCGGTTATCTATTACTGGTTCAAATTAGAAACCATATCAATTCGCCAGTGAAGTAAATATATACAAATCAGCACACTAATTTTGGGTACACACTGAGCCTTACAGGCTTAATGGAAGGGTCGTCTCTTAATATTAGTAATACTATTTTATAAAAACTACAGAATTTGTCTACTTGACTGGATATTCATAGTTATTCCCGCGCTTGTTCAATTGAAAATTTGGTTTTAGATAATGCTTCGTATTCTTTTACAGTAACAACACTTCTAGCATGTGGTTAGAGAAGTTTTTCCTCAAGAAATAAATCTTTAAAACATCAAACGGAATTTGTAAAAATTGTTAGCTTTATGTATCATTTAATTAAACTCACAATCAGAGATAGGCATAAAATGAAGTTTTGTATATACTTCGTACCTATCTAGAGCATTTCAAAATACCAAATTGCTTCATTCTACTTAGTGGTAATTTCGTTATCATTTGAATATTTTCAGTGTTATTGGGGCATTTATTTTTTCACCCAATTTCTTGAGTGTTACACAAAGGCATGCCCCGCATTCCTGTGGCAGTTTTACGCAAATCGTGACGGCTCGATAAACATCAACCTTGAGAGAAACGTATTCTCAATTGATTGTGTAGGTTTATCGCAAGGTGTGATGATTATCGCACTGCCTACACCCATTGGTACCGCTTCACGATACAGATGCATGTTTGTTGTTTTTTGATATGAGGACCCTGTGGTAGGCAGCTCCTGAAGGTCGCCTGGTGGCTGCCGGAACAAACAACCTTAAAGGGGCCCAGGGGAGCCCCGTGGGGCGCGTTGGGGTGGGGGGTTTGCGTGCTTATACTCGTAAACGTTCGGATGTTGTAGACGCATGCTGAGGTGAAACATGAAGTTCCTTGTTTCGCTATTTTTTATTTATTTTTAACGTCTCAAGCCTACTGTAGGGTCTTCATATCAACGAATGAAATGGGTTGCTTTCATCACGAAAGAGTATGATATCTCGCCTCCAAGATACTGAGATAACAGCGGTAATAAATAATAACATTTCGTGTGTTTTCAGATACAACCGTCTCCAGATAATTTTGTTAGAAATTTAAAGTGATTTTTTAGTAATTTAAACTGATGCAGTCTTACCTGTCTCGGTTGAGCCTTGGAGTAGTTTGCACGAAGATTCCTTGTCTCCATTGCAAGCTGAGAACACAATAAAAACATGACAGTTAAGGAAGTAAAACAAAATTTATGAGGTTGCATTATCAATAACGGTTATTTTTTGCAAAGATTAGATATGTATTATGAAAACTAGAGAGAAAAATGTAAACTGTTATTCCCAAAGAAAAGATAGTGAAATTTGTCCATTGACATATTCTGAAGTTAAATGTTTCTTTGGAGATACAGTAAGAGGTGAGAAAGATATCTTTAAAAGCACTGGTATGTGGCAACATTACACTTTTCAAACAAAATCCAATGCAGAAAATCCTTTTTTTACATAGAAATATATAATTTGCTTCTTTATAAAAAGACTTGAAATGAAACGAAATAGTACACATTTTTTCATATAATATTACACAGGATATTATCAAAATTAGATAAAATATATATCTGAAACTATCTCAGTAAGTGTGCCGGCACCGTAGGAACATCATTATCTTGTATACTTAACAGGAAACAATAGCCAATTCAAAGGAAATAAATAATACAGTGGTAGCAGAAACAAATAAATAAGCTAATGCGCAGCATTTCTGACACCTAGACCTACTGATACCCTGGAGAACCTGGTTGAATGATCTACAGCACATTGTAGCGATCATTTTCAAAACGTAAAATACATTGTGTCTACTGGAAGAATGTTCTGTTCAAGGCTTAGTTTCATTAAAACTCACTTCACATTCATAATAGGTATTGTCTCTGCATTTGAAGCTATTGGGAGGTTCATCTATCAACAAATTGAACTTTTCGAAAATTGAAGCATTCTTGGAGCAAAAGTGAGCGGTGGATTGAAGAATGTGTTAGAAAAACCTGGATATTTTTTTGGGAAAAAAACCATGCATAAGTGACATGACTATCAAGATTGTGCCAAATCTAAAGTATTGTCCAGTAACCAACGTAGAACGCTTGTTTTATTTTTATAGTTAATCTTAGGTGAAAAAATACCCTAACTTTTGAGATTTAGCCTATTTCTAAGGAATCATATTAATATAAATCTTGGGAAATATTACACAGTCTTCCAAGCGAAAGTATTTGCTGTTCTGAGCTTTCTTTAAGAGGACTTTAGGAAAGTTACCAAGTGTCTTAAAACTAGAAATGCCTAAATTCTCCGTCTGCTCTGGCATCTCGCAACTGGCTCGAACTGCGGTGGGTCCGGACGTCATCACTATAGACGTCAGGACGTCTATAGTGATGAAAAAACAGACTAACTGCGGAAAGGGGGGGCGGCACTGAAACACCCTATATGGCCCTAAATCCGTGGCTAGAATTGGTGTACAATGTGATAAGATCACGGTAAAAACATGGATTGGGAAAAACACGAACTTATATGACAAACTGCCCTGGACAAAACAAACTAGGAAATTAGCAACACTCTTTCTTTCCTAAAATTGCATTACTTGCTGAACAGGGTCACTTCAGAAAACACCTACGTAAAGTGGGGCCCTACAAAAAGGAACCTACTTGTAGAATGTGTAAACAGGATGAGGAATCTGTCACGCATATTCTGTTTAATTGCCCACTGGTAAGCAAGAAACTTACTCTTTCTATAACCGGGGAAGACCTAGAAACGGACGCTGACATTAGAAACAAACTATTACAACTTGTTCAAGGAACAATAAAGGCGTCTCTTCCAATAGGATTACACAATAAGCTGACGTGACTGCAGTGCAGGAGGTCCATAAAAAGTCAATAAAACTCCCTTTATGTTATCTTAACTAACAGTTGACAATTGAAAAATAATTCTGACACGCTACAGCGAAGCAAATTATGAAAACGAGTTTGGTGTGGTGTTTATTTAATAACTACAAACTTATTAATACCATTACTGTTATCATTCTTCACTTTTGATGTATCTTTGAGTACATATAACACGAGTTAATTTCCATAAATTTGTATATTTTTATCCAAACTAAAGAAAGACTCTTTGTATTAAAAATTACCTTATGTGTTAACATTTATTCAAGAACAGTGTAATAATTTGGGACTTAAACGAAGTTTAGTAGCTACAACGTAATATTTTTACGAGTAATTGAACATTTGTCTTCTATTTCTTTCTTCTTTTTTAACAACTGGGAACCAGGCGAGGATTTTTTTAATGAAATACAGATGTGAGGGTCTTGCCATTTCGGCAGAAGTAGAACAGTGTTTGTTATTAGTTCAAATTTCAGTCGCTATAAATGTTCTACGTTTTCCCACGGTGCAGTGCTCTACATGTAATACTACAATCAATAAACGTAACAATACAGAATAGTGTATTTTTGAAACTGGTGTAAATTCGCGCCCTAAAGGTGACGCTCCAAATTGATGAAAGGAAAGTACGATTGTTGATTTTACTTTTTCTTGTGAAAAATCCATGCTGAAAATTTCTACGTAAAGTAACTCCAGAAAAGCGTTACGTAAAGAGATTAAAACTTAGATTGCTCTCAGAAGCAGATTGGTGATGGGGGAAAAAACACTGTTATGAGCCGCTGAAGACAAGAACAAATGGTAAGAAAACCTGCACAAAGTCGCTAGCGACCACGAAGTCCATTAGTAATACCGGAAGATCCAGAGCGCTCCCGAAAGAACAGTCGTGCGGCGGCATTGTGATGTTTTTTTTTTCTCGGGAGTCCATGACGACGTTAGTTATCGCCGGCAGGGGCCCACGCGCGAGCTGCCAGCTGTGACGTCACACAAGGTGGCTTCTTAAGAAGAAGGACTTTAGGGTGGAGTGTGATTTTTGCTACCCACACGATCTTGTGCTCTGTCTGTACAGTTCAATCAAAAACAGTGACTCGCCTAGCGAGGCTTTCTGAATGCATCGACTGATATTGCATATTACTAAGACTTCTGTAAGCACGACTAGCACTGTGCATTACTTGGTCCTCTCTAACCCAAGCTACGCGCATGTGCTAGGGAGGTGAGACACACGTTGTTGGCGACGTGCAGCAAAGAAACAACAGACTATAAATTAAGATCCACTTATGTTAATACGAGTGGAAACCGAAAACCGGCTTGGTGTCAAAACAATGTTTAGAAGTTACAAGAATATACATTACAGATGATGCGGTTTTAAAATTGTATTAGAAAAATAATGCATATCTATGTATTACAGAAAACTTCTACATTCATATTAGTCCATTTTATATTACAAATATAGTATCTTCCATTTATTTAGGCCTCTCTTTATGCAACAGAGTGACATCGGCATTCGGCAGTCAAGCGCTAGCCACATGCACCGCTCAATACGGTCACGCCAATTGATAAATCAGAATAGATCAAGTGCTGGACAAATCTTAATAACCTTGCATCCGAGGTTCGAGTGTGCAGATGTGTACCACGAAATACCTGGTAATTTTCCAACGTTTCCACATCAAAGATGGAGCAGAATTATGAATGTTTCCTTTTTTATACTATTAAGAATGTCTGAGAATGTTTTAATTAATAAATAAAAATAAAATTAATAAATTATTTACTCTTTACTTTTACATCGGACTTTTCTTAGCACTAAACATGTATTGAAAGAGATTGCAGAGACGTAACAATGTTGTTTCCTGGAAAAACTTTGATCCTCTCCATTCCTCACACATATAATATCGTAACATAAATAAGCGGCTAATAGTTCTCCTAGTTTCAAGAGAAAAAGTCATCTGGCCCATTTGATTCTTAGATCTAGTTAACAGAATGTCTGATAGGTCACTCCCTATATTTTAATTATTATAACTTCCTGTTTACTCACTAATTTTGTTCAAACTTATGTTTATAAACTTCATTCCTCGATGCAGCAGATCTATTCTTAAAAGCCATGCGATATAAAGTGCAAAAATAATTTAATATTGTCATCATATGTTACTAACAATGGTCAATATCACACATTCAAAGAAATCAGCAACATTACAACAATATTAGTTAGGCTTTCATGATCGCCATTATAATTAAAATTAATCATTACCGGTGGTCTTTGGTTGGAAACAAATTTAAAAACACACGCTTTTGCTGGCTACTGCGGCCAGAATAGTCAGAAATGGCAGGAGGTAGAAGTAGTGAAAGAGTTGTGGTGCAGTTTTTTATTGATTATATATTGATATATATTGATTACTATTCACTTCTCCTCTCTGCCTCTCCAGACACTTTTATTCAGTTCACTGACAATGCTGGCTGCAGTAACCAGCCAAAGCTTTGGTTTTCAAATTTCAATTAAACTCAATTAAATAAGGGAGTTATAATGATTTAGAAATAAGAAGTACTTTGGAAGATGCTGTATAAATATAATCCACTAGTTGCAAAACAACATGCAAGAAGAACTAGTCTACATTTCGAAAGGAAAGTTGCAGCATGTGAATAAATTTCTGTTTATTTTAGATGCTGCATTGTCTTTCTCACAGAACGAAACACTTTTCAATATCATCCTAAAGATAGATACTATAAGTGCAGTAGCATGTAATCATTTGTTGAACAAAGATAGTTCCTCAAGCAAAAATAAAAAAAAAATTAAGAAAAATGTGCTTACCTACATATTTTTGGTTTCCATTCTACCGTGCCAATCATTTTTTGGGCCTCGCTTTATGCAGCAGGTACATTCCGGTAGTAAATATTAGCAGTCAAGCGTGTGGTAAACTTGCTCTTTCAAGGTCAGTAAATCATTGTACCAATGGCGATAGAAAGACAAACACGCAGACACACACACACACACACACATTCTTAAAATTCCTAACATTAACGAATGAATGGCCAAGGCTGAATTAGAATGATATTGATATTTATAAATTGTGAACTTGCATAAACATGTTTACATTTTAAAATATTCAGAGCTCCATACGAGACTTATATGTATTATAGCATCTAAAACGTTATTCACACATCTGAATTCCTTCTTCCGAAAAACAATTTCTTCTGATGTATTTTTCGAGAATTTAATTGATAGAATTTTGCCTTTAAATTGCTCCAAAAATTAAAATCACATGCAGTTAACTCTTCGATTGACACTAACTTCTCTTTCTTCCGAAAGATGTCAAGAATCATTAGATATAAAAAATAAGTACCACAAAATACAGAAAAAGAACAATTTTAAAAAAAGGTTTAATGATATTCATATAATTGCAGCAGGGTAACGTAGATACCTAAAATAACAGTTTCTAATGCAGAGGTTGGTACTGATGTTGAGAGACAGAGTGGATATAAACATCTTCTGCCGTTCAGGACTGCCTGCCTAGAGACTGCAGCGCCAGCGTTCATTGTTCGGTTTTCTCCGCTGTTCTACGCTGTCGTTCGTGAAAGGGGGCTTGACTTAAGTACTTGGTTCCACATGCAAGTTTGGAGACGCGAAAATGAACTGAGAATTGGAAGAGGTCGGACAACTCGCCTGTCTGCTCTGTTTCACCCAGTAAAGGAATCATGTAAGGACACACCAGTATGTAACTTTTATAGCATTAATAAACTGAGAATACTTCTCAGATATCTTATTTCATGGATCGTGTATTTATTTATGATTTTCTCTTTAAGCGCATTTAATATAGGATGTGAGGGATAAATCCCGATTAGTGTTGAGTATGCCCCTGTTGCCCCAAGTGCTAAGTAAAATTTAGTAAACTTTTTAGGAAGTAGCGAATCGCTCTACAGCGGTTTGCGGCAATATATATTAAAACGCCTCATCATACTGCCTGTAGTTTATGCATGGAACAACTCAAGTAGTGGGTAAATGGGAACAAAAGCTAACTACCTTATGGAATACCATTGATATGGGTATAAGTGAAAACTAACAACAGAATTTACTGACGTAATGAATCTCACCTTTCGTTGGAAGGTGTACATCCACCACCACCACTGTGGCTCAGATGTCAGTGTGTGTTCTTGTCAACTGGTAGATCCGTGTTTTTTCCCAGGTCGGAACATGCTGCCTGGGCAAGGATTTTCACGGGGTTTATCCTTGACTGAACGATTCATTACTCACTTGTGTCATGATTTAATTTAATTTCATTTATTTCATTCAAAATATCATCTTGACAGTTGGCAGTGTATGAAACCATCACAAAAATGTACGCTCAAATTTTATTTACTTCATCCGTCATGAAAATAAATTATATCCTGATCTGTCTTTTGTGCATGTTAATATTTGTCACTTTATCATATACATATTATTTTAGCAATACTTTCCTCCTAAACCCAAGGTCGCGGGTTCGAACCCGGCCAGGACCGATGGATTTTTTCGGACATAAAATCCTAAGTATGGCTTCCTTCGGAAGGGAAGTAAAGCCGTGGGTCCCGTGTCGTACATTTACGGCACAAAAAAGAACCTCAAGCCTGAGAGGCCTCTGAGCAAAATTTGTGGACCGTTTCAAGCCCTGAGTTGAATGGGACGTTGATGACCTGAGATGTTAAAGAGCGCCCATAAATAAATCAATCAAAAAAAAACATTGTTTTAACCCTCCAGTAGACACATGGATGACAAAGTCATCCACTGATATATTTTCACTTACAACCGTTTTTATTGTTGTCAACAGTTGTAACTTGTTTGTGCCTTGATTATTGCTAAAACATTGTTAGCTGTTCGTATGACATTTCATGTATCTTGGCCTGGACGACTGATTGCGTGGCTATTTACGCTATTGTTTTGGTGTTAGTGCAGTTGTAGTAACGGCTAAAAGAAATAGAACAGGAGGTAGAAAACAAGTGAAGAAGACAATGATGATCCCGGACCAAACATTTCGTTACATTGATGATGACAAGTCAATGGACGCAATAGAAGCACAAACAAGTTGAGAAGGTGCTGTAAGGACTGCAATGCTAACCATGCCCATCACTTAGGCCTTATTATCATTGGTGGGAGTGTCATGCTGGTCGGCGTGTTCTCTATTTCTTCATTAACACACAGAAGAAGCAGATGGGGAAGATATTTTCGACTCTTGCTTCTAAATTTTTAGTTTTGAAGACTTCTCCATCAAGTACACTCAGTGCCCCAGGTAAAATTTTGCTATAGGTCATTTCATGATAAAATTGTTAATTGCATTGGCTTAAAGTTTCCATTGTGATAATATTAGATTTGAAGGGAGCATGTATTTCTAAGTCAATCTGCTGTTGTAGCTAATGCATAGCATTTAAAAGCTTTTATTATTTAATTAATCAGGGGATTTTACTGTATGCTTGTACTCTAATAATTATTTGGCAACAATTTAATTAATTATTATACAATAAATGTGCAAAGATTCAACATTTAAATTTCAAGTTATTTATATTCAAAGAATTTATAATGATTTAACTAATGTTTCACAGAGCTACGCTTAAACAATTTAGAGGTTTAAAACTGAATATGTTTTACCATGTCTTTGATTTTAAGGCTGCAATCTATTTTACATGCACATTACAGCCCATTTACTATCGTTCAATAAACTACACTATAACTGTAAAGCATTCCTCTCCCACGTTGCAAAGTTTCTTTCTATGACCACAACCTGGGGTGTTTTCCTTCCAGCATACTTCCAACATTAAAATTTGTCTAGGTATCAACGAGAGGGTCTCGAATTCAGATTATTAACTTATCTATTCATTGCATGGTGTAATGTTTCGATATTAAAAGTGATTGAACTTTTTTTTATAATTTCAATTAGTAAATATATCCATTGTATTGTTCTAACCGTCAAAATGCTATTTAACTTGTCATAAATAAGTTCTCTCTTATTTCATATAAAGATGTAAAGTTTTCTGTTACTCATTTAATAAACTTTTCCTCAACAATTGAACATATTCATTGTCTACTATTTTAATGTTGGCGCAAATGTCCAACAATATTGTATAGTTAAAAAAATACTTGAATATAATTAGCAGCATGGTGACTCGTGTTATAACAATGAGTGTGATCACTGCAGGCTTAATAACTAGAGAGATAAATCGTCCTCTATTAGTCCCAGTCTAAACTACTCTCTCTCACTGTCGTAACCAGCAGCATTCGGAGCTTCGTCAGCTCTTGCGAGCTACACGCGGTCATTGTTGGGCAAGCCCATTTGAGCCAGTCACAATGAGATGTGTGTAAGATCTAGGCAGGCGTGGTGGCCAGAACAATAATGCCTCTGAGAATCACGCTAAACGGGAGGGGAAGATGACCGCGTCACTGTCAGCGATGCTTAATGGCCAAAGTGTATCGTTAAAAGTTACGCCATACAAGGTTACATAAATATCCTGGAGCAGAGTGTTAATCAAGTCCGCACTGGCAGAAGACATTCACTTTCCGCCTGTAAACAAGAAAGCACGCTTAGAATTAGTCACGATATTTGCAATTCCTCGCAACAACGCACTCACTTCATTTTTTCCCGGAGTTATTTGAGTAGGCAAGCAAAGAAAACAGTTGCAGAAACCGTCTATTTGCCCAGGCACACCTCTTGGCAGCAACAGGTCCCAAACCACAAACAGCAATGTAGTTTTAGCGCGACATCTCTGCAAGAAAGAAAATTTTTACGAAACTACTGTGATTTCGGTTTTCAAGGTATTAAATTGTTTTAAAATGACCATATTGGGTTAATTTTAGTTGCCTTTTAATGCTTATTTCTCAGATTTAGAATACTTCATCTATAAAACAAATTGACAGCACAGAAACAGCCTATAAACTTCAAACCATTTTAAATTCTTTTGAAGTTATTTCATTGAGAATATTTAACACTAAACATGCTATATATTATCAATTAGAGTCTTAACCCCGAGTGATGATAGCTATATCCAATATTTTATTAACTATGCAGTGTTATTGGACATTTAAGCCAACAATAAATAATATCTGTACGGGTATGTTAATTTCTCAGACAAGCTTAGTTAAATTAATAATAGAAACGATTATCTGTTTACATGAAATAATATAGAATATATTTGTAATATTAAATTATAATAATATGTAGAATGAGCTTTGACTAGTTAGAACAACACCATAGATTATATTTATAGATTCAAATCATAGCATCACATAAATCAACGAAATTAACTGGTTTTTGACATCAAAACACCGTCACAAAAGGAACTAAACTAGCAAGTGAGAAGATAGACACACACACACACACACACACACACACACACACACAGCCTTAGAAAGTGATTACAGCATAAATACATATTTTACATTTTGAAATTATTGTATGTTGAAAATTGTTATTTTTTAATTATTATAATTTAAACGCAAATCCAGCAGTCCCGGAGAGCAAATGCTTACCGCATGACCGCTGCGTCCTGTCCCCGTCTTACACCATGGCCAGAGCGCATTACTTCATGGCAATTTGAATCCGTTCACCATTTATTTCCATTACTGCTTCAAATTAATTTCCAAACTATGTCTCAGAAACGTGGAAAGTATTCTTAGCTTCTAAGTACGTGTGCTGTACACTTATAGCTTTGGCCTAACCAACATTTCTGTTATTTAGTTAACTGTGGTTAATAAACTTGTCATACCATAAAATAAAACAAACGTTATTCTTTATATTTCACTGATCCCAATTAAACAATTTAAAATAATTTATATTTTACCAGATATATTTATAGCTGGCCAATATTTCTAGTAAAATATAATAATGAATTCATTTTTGATGACATATTGGTGAAAGAGTAAAAATTAGATAGTATTTAATGATTTACTGTAAGCTTTGTGCAAATAGCAGTATTCTAAACTTTAAAACATTTAACTGCGGACATTGGCAAGCTCTATGAGGTCCTAAAATACACAAAAGTGTCACGAAAGCAAAAATATAAGAGAATGAAAACAATTAATGGAGTTTTAACATTTATTTCCCATTACAAAAGCTTTTCAAACTTTAAATTTTGTTTTAAAGCTCGCCTGAACTAAACATTGGACACCAATGATAATCGTTTCCTTTGTGAAAGCTTAAGAACTCTGTGAAAACAAGATAGATCCTCAGAGATTTTAGATGAGGCCAAGTGCAAATGCTGCTGAAGATAAAAGAGAAATTGATGACAAACACGGTAGTTGACCACAAACCACACTCAGAGACGTATATAGATAGCTTTTGCATATTTAGTCGAGATTATAATCTCATAAGGAAACTAGCAGGTAGCTCATGTCGAAATGTTATATCAAAATACGTATAGTTATTGGTAGGAGGTATGTAAGAGCAAAAGATTAGTTGTTTATACAAATAAAAAGGATGCAATAATAAAAGTTGAATAAAGATGTGCCTGTATCCCTTACGCATCACAGAGGGCGGAGTGGCTCAAGGCGGCAACGCTTGGGACTTGCATTGGGGGGCTCAGGTTCCAGGCCCTTGGGGCTAGTCATCCTGACCGGTGTTTTCTCCTGATTGTACAAGCGAGTACCGGGCTGAATATTTATTTTCTACAATTTTTTTGCCTTCCCATTTCATCCTATTTCACGTTATAATGTCCAAAATTCCAAACAATGGGAACTGATGCTGCATGCGGGGTGAAGCTGGCTTGCGTTTTGGAACGCTCTCGCGTCTGATATGGAATCCGCGGCCGGTATCGCAACATTATTATTGCTAACAATACTTGAATATGTACTTGCCTCGCTGTCTCTGAATCCTAATCGTCCAGTGTCTACCTCACCTCATCCCTTCCTCACGAACATAAACCCGCTGGCTGCGTATAGCTGGTAACGGGCGAAGGCTAGATGAGAGGGATTAAAGATCAGTGCCAGATTTGCTGAATGCTTTCTAAATGAAACATTTCAAACAAATTTTCACATCCTCTTTATTCGTATGAGCAGTTAAAAATGTTTTATTTACATATTTCCTATCAATATCTAACTATGTACAAAGCTTTAAATATGAGCTCCTTACAGTACGGTTTTAAATATAATTCCCATGTCGGTAAATTGTCATCATTTTTATGTAGACAAATGTCCTTAGTCACAAGTAAAGGTTGTAACTATGCATGCTGTATTTAATAATTGCTAGTATACCGACAATGTTATTTGAATTTGGGTGCACAAGCAAAATGATGATTCAAAAAGTAATACTTTGATAACCTTTCATTCATTTACGAAGTAAGAGGAAATATGAATTGTAATATTTTTAATATGCAAGAAACGGATTGCGATAAAAAGTTAAACTACTTTCAGTGGATGTGTGATAACAAACAAATAACAGTTAACAAAACAATAGCAGAACAAGTCTTAACATATGGAGCAAAGAACAAGGTTTTAAATAGGAAATGCAGAGGAAAGATAAAACCTGAGGAAACGGCCTCCAGTTGGTTATTTCCTGGGAGATCAGAAGATAAACATAGTAATAAAGCAATAATTAAACAGTTTTAATATTCTCAAATGAAAAGGAAAGCAAAGCATATGGTATTAAATGTGAGGGAAAAAAAACTGCATATAACTTCTCAACTATAAAACTAAAGGCCACAAAGCAGTAGGTGGCAAGAAATCTTACTTTTTACTTTGAAACCGGAATAAGTCGGTAACTCTAAGAGAAGATGATTGCGGGCTCTTAATTTTTTCACCAGTGCCATATCATCTTCAATTAATTTTTTGTAATATTGTGCTTTCTGTATGCTCTTCAAAACTCATAAAAGACGCAAGAGGACAATTTAGACCTGTATGAACAGTTCATTTCTATTAAGACTTCGCAGCTAAACTTGGAAGTATGTGGATGAGCGTTGTTGCACAAGAAAACACACTTTTCGTCAGAAACAAAGCATTAAATTGTTTACTTATAAGCTTAGAAAAAATTAAGAGATATATTAGTAAAAGGGTGGACAGGGATGCAGTTTATCACTCACATTTTTAATAGTTATTATGATCTTGTGTGAAAATGGAAATTACTAAATTCTAGTTTAAAATATTATATAATAAATATTTAAATATGCTTTAATTTATCGAAAATACAAGACATGCACTATAATTATCATTTTTAAGCTTAAGCAAGTCAGCGACAATTTGGAAAAAATACTAATAAATGACATTTCTAAATACAGAACAAATGAAAGCAAAAATAATACCATTAACGATCAAGTCATAGATTAACCAGTTTAATTATTTGAGAAGCAATATCAGTAACATTAAATAATTAAATATGTTAATATAATGAAGGAGTCAAGAAATTTATTACTACTTTATTATCCCAAAACCACAGCGGCACTGACATGGGCAACGGAATGCAGCAGCAGTTACCAAATGGGGTAGAAGTGCGTGCAGTTATTCAACTTCTGTAGACAGAAAATAGCGGAACCTGTAAAATCCACCAATGGATTTGCCTGTGTATGGAACGGATGTATCCAGTAGATGAGAAAATAGTGCCATGAATTTGCAGAAGGTCTAAGGATTATAAATAGCCTGTTGCACAACTGACTGTTGCAAAAGCCCCTCCCAAACATTGACTTTCATCTGTTTGGAAAATAGGAAAAACATCTGCAGGATAGACGAATTCAATTGTCAAATGTTAAGTGCTGAAATGTTGCTCAAAACGCCAGTTTCTATCGAATGGTTATAGAAGAACTCATTTTATTTGAGAAAAAAATGCTTAAACAGCTTTACGGTATTTAGATATTCCCTGCTCAGATAGTTTGTGTGAGTTCTTGCTCTTTAGGTATCTTATCTTGTCTTCCTCTTGAATCTTCGAAAATGTCCTTCTTTCTCTTACCGCTAGGAAGCGTTATTGTTCCCTGCTCCTTTTCTTTCTCGCTCTACTTGCCGGCGCTTAGCAATCGGATCTCGTCTTTAAAATAGATAATTGCCTACTAGTGGACTTCGGACTTGTCCATACTTGAAGATATAGTCTGAATGGGTGGGAATTCCTGTCCCATCGTTCTGCTACGATGTACTTCAGTAAACTTACCATCGAAATTCTTCTTTTAAAATTGATAAATTTGAAACCTGACTCATTTTTGTAATGAGAACAATGGCATGGTTAACTAATTATTTATTATAAGTATATATTTCTTTACATTTATCTTTTCAATTTTTTGCAGTAAGTTTATTTTAATTGTGTAGACATTTAGCCTGCTTTTCTGTTATTATTGAGATGTTTTCTTAACGAATTCTTTTACCTTGGTTTGCTTACATCTATAAAAAAATGTTATATGTTAATGCTCGTAGAGACAGTGATTATTTTTAGTTGCTTATAACAGATGTAATGTACGTAAAACTAAATCAATTCTGCATTCATTAGCAGTTAAAATTAAAAATAAAATAAAATATACATTTTGGAATAATTAATATTTTATTCATGTTCAAGTAATTTATCTTGAAGTTGAAGATTAGTAATATTGCAATCATTTGTCATGTATTTTACTGCTAAATTACATTAAAATATTAAATATTATATTTAGTATTTGAGTTTGTCTGCCATATTTTGTATTTAAAATCAACCATACGAGAACCACCCTTGATCAGTTACTTCCCCATTAAACCGCTTGTCTACATTAGTTCGTGGCAAGCAAGTGGTCTCAGAAATTGGAGGTAGACTGTAGAACTTCAATCGTGGCAGAATCTTATGTTATTTATTCGTGGAAAAGCTGTATCTGGACTTCCAAGTATTAATGGAATTGATCATTTTCCGAAACCAGAAATCATGATTGGTATAACTATAAAGAAAATTATACATTTAGTGATAGCTGGAAAACAGGAGTGATGTTAAAATAAAATAAAGTCATTTATTTTAGTTTATCTTTACCTGTTTTCCAAAAAAATTACAACTTACATTTTGACTATCACTCATATTGAATTAAGTAAGTTCCAGAATATCTCGGGTACAATCAATGGAACTTTTGGAAAAAAATATGTTACAAACCAAAATTAAAGATTTAAAAGTTATGACTGCATTTGTATCATCTGTAAGTAAACAATAGACGTCAATAAACATTTACGAATGACTGATTAATAAATTAGGACTTGAAGCCTAAGGGAACCAAACTACAAGTAGATCCAGAAACAGGTGGCTAGAGAATCTTTAAACGTAGAACAGGCTTCTCATTGCTCAAACCCTGAAGTTATAGTGATAGTGATGACGACGATGATGAAACAGTAAGGTCTCCAGGAAGTTTAGAAATGAAGTTTAGAATGAACGAAAGATCAAAGAAAGAAGATGAGAAAGAATGAAAATAACCCAGTAATGAAAAGAAGAAAAGCATAAATAAAACACTGAACATCTTGACCTTAATACTGAAACGAGAAATTTGAAAAATTATTTTTTTTTTCCAACATGAAACCTCGGTGTAGTATTAACGTTTGTTAATTTCAGCATTTAATTCTGGTGACTGCCCTGAACTCACAGGCACAGGGTTCAATGCTCAACACCAGCTGTAGTGACATGCAAAAAGAAAAGCAAGACTCCCGATAAACTGGTAAGGAACCCCTGCTATGTTGTCGCAGCTTCAGGCTTGGATGATGCCCATCTGTTGCCGATGATCTTCAGATAGCAGCCGATATTAATGGAACTAAATTGTGGTCAGGATGAAAAGCAAAGTTGTTCCGCAGCCGATAGAGGGCAGTGGCCTGGCAACTTTACCTTGAACAGTGCTTGTATTTACATCATTACTATCGCGACCTCGCCGAGTACACTCATCCATTCAGGAAGTTCTGGTTCTGAGTGTTATCACTGTCGTGAGTGCAAGTATTTGAAATATCTAGGGGAATTTTTTAACATTTTTCTTTTAATTTTTATCATCCTTCTTTGAACATAGATTCTAATTTTATTAAGAAGTTCATTTTTTCTCAGATGGATTTTTTTCAGATGTATTCTAAGCAAGTAAAGCCGTGGGTCCCGTGTCGTAGAATTATGGTACTTAAAAAAACCTCAAGCCTGAAAGAAGAGACCTCTGAGCAACCTTTATCGGTCTTTTCACGCCCTTTATTGAATGGGATGCTGAAGACCCGAGATATTAAAGAGTATCCATAAATAAACAAAATAAATTCACTTTTAATAACGAGCCTGAGAATTGCAACCATTTAGTTTTTGCCTGAACCAAATTAAGTTAATTAATATGAAACTTGTGTGCTAAATCCGAAAATCAATTTAAGATCATTGCTATCATGTACAAATTTTTAACAAAGTTAGTTTAACGACATAATCCGATATAATGTGGTTTAATTTGAACAGCACAATTTTCAGCATACTATCTCTGAATGCAGACCTCTAAATGAAGAAAGATTAAATTAAATATGTTCAAAAGTACCTGTATAATATCCATGGAATTCAAAAATATTAATTATTAATTATAAGTATTGCATATGTAATTGATTTTATAGTCTGGTAACTTTTTATCACCATTTACAAAATGTAATCCTGTCAGTATGTTAAATTTGCATTGAGTACCATTAATAACATAATAATTACAAATAACTTTTACCTCAATCCCAATGAAAGGAAATTATTTCAATCGCCCTTGCCTTTCCTTTTATGTTAAGTTTCTGGATTTTCACGCGCGCTTGAGCATACAATAATATTCAGCAAGCATACTGATATCCCAATACACTTGTTATCTTGTCTCGAACTGCTTTAAAGCTTCATGGAACCTTTCACTTTGTTCTTCACACGAGAATTCAGAGAACGAAATTTCAGACTAACTTTGCAGCCAGTTTCCTTGAATAAATCTCGCATTTTGACCACATTATCTTTACAATCTAGAGATGATTTGTTTCAAGAAATTTTGTTATGGTTGCTTTATAGAATTTTCACGATTTATTCTCTTTTGTGTTCAAGATGCAAATGTACTATGATATCGGGACCATGAAATATTCCTTCCTTCAATTTTGCTTCTAAGAGAGCTGGAAAGTTGTCATAAATATACTAGAAATAGGCACGATTTAGTTTAAAGCCTTGATAAATAGTTACATTAAACCACGTTTGACATAGAGAGGTAATATAATAATTTGTGAAGGACTTTGGCGTACAACATTGTTGGGACCAGTAGTTAAGTGCTCTGGACGTGGCCAGTATTTCTCAACCCAGTGACAGTCTCGTTCCTTGCTATCCCACTCACAAATATAACACGGGTAGTTAAGGTAGCCATATCACGGGTGTGCAAAAGCATTATTGCTGACTTGACTTAAAGGATATAACCAAAATTGCATAGCAAGTATCATGGTGGGGGGCCAAGGAAGTACCCTCCTTATCCTTCTCCTACTTTTCCTTGTTCCTCCTTGCTCCTTGCTTCCTTCTTATCAATATGAGTGATCTACGGTCTTCTAGAATTTCATAATTCCAATTGACACGTTACTGTCCATCTAAGAAATAAATGGAAAGTTATTTGTATTTGTTACAAAATTCCTTAAATAAAAGCTTCTAAAAATTATAGATAAAATTAACATACGAGTATATGGTCGCACTCTACACAACCAGTACGTGCTAGGGATATTTTGGCTTTGCTTTAGATTCGAGGTGATGCTACAATTCGAAAAAAGCATGCACATTTCTGAGGCAGCAATTTCATCGATGACTAGTTAGTTGTAACCAACTTTTCTGCTTTAAATGTTGATTTTTCCCTGTAGATTCCTACCACGGATTAAAATCTGTCTACAAAGATTTATGTGATATAACTTTCGTGTATTTCTAGAGCAAATGCCGGTTACTTTTTGAAATATTATTTCAAATGAACAATTGTTTATAGAATAGAAAAATTACTTGAATAGATTACCGAACGGATTGGCTCAAGTGAATCTCGTATTCGGGTCCTAGGCTGTAAAACTCCGGCCAATGTTGACTGAGGTTTTCCGCGGTTTTGATAAAGAGCAAATGCCAGGTTAGTATTTCTCTGTCACGGATTCACCTTCAATTTCATCATTCATCTTCATGCTATCTTTGTGTGTATATCAATCTTTCTGTGTTTGAGACGCTGTTATGGAGGCCATGACTGACCAACAATTCAGGGAGTTCTATACTGTATATGTGTATTCTTATCTATGCCCAGAGAGATTTAGGCCCCCGCCCCTCTCTTTACTGGTGAATGACCCGGGTATTGGCTTCTACGTTCCAAGGAGTGTACGTTCTAATACAGAAGGAGAGTAAACAATGAAAAAAGTAGAGCGGAATAAATACACCCAAAGCATAACAATGCCATAAACATTTATAATAATCAATATTGCTTTATATGTTGTTTTAATTTAATTCACATGTTCACTCATTTCAAAACATTCCATATTAACACTAAACAAAGTCTATGTTGTAAATAATATATATTGTTAGACTGTGTTTTATTTTATTACAAGTATATTACTTTTACTCATGCCTTAAAAAGTGTAGCATTGGGTAAGGTAATATAGGTCCCTACAGATCTGATCAAATGAAGGAAATCCCACTGTATTCTTTTATGAATTTAATATGGCGTCTTTAATATTGTCGAGTTGAAACCGTTATCGTTCTTGTAATATTATCCTCTTACAAGAATCTCACATAGGAAATAATACACAGAAGGCATTGCACATAAAGCCTATTTTTGCTCTATTATTGCAATATCATTAACCTAGTTTGGTTAAGCTTTTGATAAACTATATATTTTATCAAACACATGTCTTATACGTCAGGAGTGATCGTAGGAATATGAGAAGCAGGGAAACCCACACTTATTTTAAAACATTAATAAGAAAACTACACTAAAAAGTAAAAATGCAGTTTATATAGTACACCACGGCCATTTTTACTGTCCATAAATGCCCATAATCTCATTCCTGTAATAAAAGTCAAAGCATCAATATCATGGTTAAACAGATTTTCCTCTTCAACTATGTTCATTATTAATTTAAAAGCAATTCAAATAAAATAATAATTCGAAAATGCAATATAAATCGTATTTACATGCCTGGCAAATTATTAGTATCTGGTTTATTTAACCAGGTCTTTAACATCTTTGGCCATTAGCGTCCTATTAAATTCAATAAAGGACGTGAAACGCCCAATTAAACTTGCTCAAAGTCCTCTTCTTTCAGACTTGATATTCTACTGCCCTATATCTATGACACAGGACCCATGACCTTACTTCCCTTTCGAAGGAAGCCATGCTTAGAATTTTTACACCCGACCAGCAGTTGGGTTGGTGCCAACCCAACGAATGAAAACTATGTACACTGCCAGTGTATCAGACTGTTTAAAATAAAATATCTGAAGTTACGAGTTACGATATAATAAAAAAAAATAATAACTGGAAGGTGTCTAAAATAGAGAATACAGTAGTGAAGAGCTGATATTTTTTTTAAAAAAAAAATAATGTTCTCTTTCTGTCGAGTATTACAGAAAGCTTAGAATAAAATAATAAACTTTTTTCTTCCAATACAATTTCTTTTTCAAAGTTACAGGTTATTTCAAAAATGTTTACAACTTATAAATGAACTACATCATAAATTTATTGCTTCTCAAGCGCATTTAATGAAGAAATTACTAACAGAGTTCTTGTACTGTTCTCACCACGCAATCACGGCAACTAACAGGTCTTGAATGTTGCTGCAAATGATTTATTAGAGTGGGTTGTTTTGAAACAAATGCATTGCGAGAGCAACAGCGGCTTTGTCACGGAGAGTATGTGTGTATATATGTGTAGACCATAAGAGTTACAGAACGAGACCTTGGCCTACTGACAGAATCGCTAACTGCTATCGTGTCACTTGTGCTGCTGACACGTGTAATATAAACGTTGTTTTTATAAGGAAACCAGTAGCAATTAACAAAGGAAAAACAAGGTTAAGAATGAGTTATAGGTTTGTGTGCAAGTAGTGTTAAATTCCTAATGAATACAATTCAGCATTGAATAAGTTAAGTATCCTTTAATGCTGCTGGTTCATAATGTAAAATAAATGTACGGCGAAAAGTCCTCATTTGAGCACACAAATATAAGATAGGATGATAAAAAAATAAACCCCAGTAAACAGCCAGTATGTATGCAGAAGACCCAACGAGGAATTCCATCCTCAGTGTGTTGCAACTGAACGGTGCACCTATGAAATAGAGCGGTATATCAATAAAATTTAAACAGCGTTCTCCCGATGATATTTGCAAGGGTTCTTTTGTGAACTGTGCCGAAGTGGAAAAACCCTAGAGGTATCCCTGGAAGGATGACTCAAGACTACAACATTCGCGAACTTCAAAACAAAAATTGAGAACGAATCAATGAACATAACATATACTAAATTATTTTAAGATTGAAAACAAATGGATTATGATAACCTTTAGTGTAACATGAATTACAACGTATAGCAGCAGTAAAGCACTATACATTCCCAAAGATATTAATATTTTCAAAACAAATTTTAAAATAAAGGCTCACATTATAGATTATAAAAGAATTGGTTCATTTAACCCCAGACGACATCAACTCTTGATCAACAGTTAAGAAAAGATAAATGCCTAACATATATAAAAACTTTCTATTGTATAAGAAACATGACATTAAAGATTTCCTAGGAATTACAGTACTTTTCAACTTCATTACAAGGACAAGGGCACATTCACTTCAATACACTACACAATGTCCTTTATGTAACGTGGAAAAGAATTATAAACATTGCTTTAAGGGAAAAGAAGTTACAGTTAAAGCCCTAACTATAAAATAAACTAGAGTTAAAATAATATTTTCTTACCCTCAAATACCTAGGTCACTGGGTGTAAGCAGTGAAGGCGCTCCATACAAAATGTATAATTACTCCCAGCCCTGGAGCTTCTTGGCGATGTTTTCACAATATGAAAGCAAGGAAGAAAGGATCCTATATTCGATAAAGTAGCATAGCCATTGTGTTCAATCGCGTTCCCAAACAATGTGTTTCATCCAATAAGCGAACTTTTTCCAAAATAAGGCAATTTATGGGTAATAAATAAAGTTTAAACGAAGGAGTAAGGAAAGGGAACTTGAAATATTGATCGATGTCAATGGCTGTGTGCAAAAACGGTATATATTTGAGGATAGACTACTCATTTATACGTAATAAAAAGTATACGTAAAACTGAACATACTTTCGTACTATCTGATTCGTTAATTAGTAAATTGGATTTTTTATTTTGTTGTCGCGTATATAGAATCTAGTTATTTCAATATAAATGGACACGCTTTTAAAATTTACTTACGATTGAAATGAATGTAAACTTATTTTCTTATAAGAGAAATATCAGTTCACAAGAAATAACTGACTGAAAAAGTCATCTTACCCTTAGTGACAGAAAGCTTTCCTTGTGAGCTTGTACAAAGAGAGGTTCTATCACCATAAACGTGTCTCTACAAAATATTTCAGGCTTGCTATCATATTTGTATAAAAACAGAAATAATAAACATTCTCGAGGCATATTTATTGCAGCATCCTTCCTGTGGCACTGTTAGCACCTCCCGTGGCGAACTGCCCTTACCTCAAATCAACTGTCGCAGTGCAGCCAACACTCCGGGAGGCCATGCTGACCAACAAGTCACAGTCGTGGGAGATAAACTGTTTGGGAATCTCACGATGACACCACTGTGTTCTGTTGCGAGGGAAGCAAAAGATGAAGTGGTAACAGAAATAACAGTGATTTTAACCAAAGAGGGAAAAATAGATTGATATATTAGAAATAATTCAATAATAGATGACTATGGAAAAACCACAGGGTTGTTTATAAAACGGTGGCTGATAGAGTTTCTCTGAATAAAATTTTATGGCTACGTTTTAAATGTTTTATTGAAAATACTTACGGAAATTGTGACAAACTTATGACAAATATACAACACAGCAAAGGCTCTTGATTGATGGAAGAAGTGTGAATCAAAACTTTCCGTCTTGCTTGGTAAATTACCCAAATTTTTCAGTAACGTTACAGGTATGCTTCAATATCTATGCCCGCATTTATTTTCTCAGTTAAAACTCAATACTTCTATAAGCAAATTGCCCTGTTTGATCACTGCACTACTATGAATGGAAATTAAATGAAATCAAATGGCGGCCGCCTTGAGCTATGGCTAGGTATATTTATATGGCTATCAATAACCTACTGCTTGATCGAAAGCCATTTCAAAACAAGAGTTGCAAACGATCGTCGGGTATATGTGACGCCCATAGAATTGGGCTGTGATCCCACAGGGCAACACTAATTCCCTGTAAACAATTCCTACATAACCCACGCCAGAACGCAGCCATTAATTAGGATATTGATTGATTGACCCGAAACAGAATTGAATTCTAACAGCTTGGAGCAATACGGACGGATAGCAATAAAGTTGTCTGCTGCCCTGCCGATTTTGCCCTGCGATAAACAGTTGCCAACTGGAGTTTTGCACTTCGTCGATCCTGACCGCCAATTTGCACACAATTCATTTGACTTAATTAATCAACGATGACGTTTTAACTAGAGCAGGTTAATAATAGTGCAGTTGCAACCAAGGTCCAAGATCTATATGAGATTAAAAGCCTATCAACAGGCAGTAAGGGATACCAAGAGAGTCCGCAGATTAAGTAATGATCCATCACGCAAATGTGAAGCCTTGAGCCGAATGTACACCCAAAGCTATTGCTGGTTTTGTTAGCATATTTTTTGTTTTGCTCTTTCACGTAAAAAATAACACACATACATACTCATAGACATTATGCGTTCATTATGCTGACATTTCTTGAAAATAAAGTTCATACTAAATGTACTTTACCAAATCACAATGCTCGATTTCAACTTTGCTTCCTATCAATTTAATATGCACCTAATCTAACAGCTTGGACCTTAATTTCCACGTTCATTCCGTAACAGCACAAGTACATATGGAAATGACTTTGATAAACGCAAAACACATTACTACAGTATAGAATCGTTGTCAACCACAGCTGAAGGCATGGAATGTGTGATCGAAAAAAATCTACTTTAAATATGAGTACGTTGCACCTGAAACTGTACTTATGGCCAACCCCCACTAAAATATAAACGTAATATAATATGTCTGTTACTAGCATAATCATAATATTTTATGTATTGTAGTTACGGATGTAGATACCTCGTATGTATATGTTTATAATACGGTATAACTGTAACCTATAAATTGTATATCAACAAAAGAGAAAAATCCTCGGTGTTTTGTTACGGAAGCCAGGAAAGTCTACAAAAGAGTCATATAACTCCTATTTAAATGAAGTAATCAGATGGTTACGGTGTGAAGCTCCTTTTTAAGACAGTTACAGCAGAGTTCATAAACTTAAAGACTTTTAAACCGTTTGTGGTTTTTACCCCGACCGTGGTTGCACTGGTAGCCCTTTAAACTAGCCAATGTCTGCAAAATGTTTTAAACTTTCTAAAAAGTAGCGAATGGCACGCGGGGCAGTTGAGCTTTAACCAACCAATGATAGATGTATGTTTGAACTTTTAAAGATAGGCGCAAAGATTGCGCATGCCTGTGTAACTTCATGGCACTGTTAAAATCAACGATCACTTGATTTGAATTTAATATATAAGGAGAAGTTTGCTCGGCTGGGGCAGGTTGTTCAAGTCAGTTTTCCGTTCAATTCAGTTCGACGCAGAAGCAGTTCTAGGCACTACACGCCGCGAGATTCATTCCTCAGTCGTAAGTTTTATACGCGGCAAGATACCCGCAGTTCGCAGTACTCATTATAAGTTCCATTTTCGGTTTCACGCACCGCGGCACTATCTGTAAGTTACATACGCGGCAATTAAGATTTATTCAACGCAGCCGGGGTCAACTAACCCGCTTCAAAATTTGACGACCAACGTGGCTGCCATACCAAACCGCTTCATAACTTGGCGTCCAACGTGGTGCCATACTAACCGCTTCACACCACACTTTCTTCAGCTGCACGTCTTCCTTAGATACTGCTCTCTTAAACTGGGTAGTGTGTAATAGCAATCATAGATATCACTTGGAGGCGTGTTATAACCCTAAAGACGTTCCTATTTCCCATTCCACCTTTTTCATTCCATTGGTTTTGTTACAGGATCGAAAGTGCCAAGGGACTTATGCAGGTGTGCGGAGTGATGGTGGCTTGCGCTTTGGTAGTGTTCTGTCCCGGGTATCGAAGCGGCATTTCTGAGACACTAACTCCTTGTACGAGGGATCCGTTGGCATCGGGACGTTCTATCTGGAATTTTTGTTAGGGACCGGGCCAACTGGGTCCTGGCCGTTCAATGTCTCCCTCTTTTATCCCTCCTTTCGAAGGCGCCGGCATTGGGAGCATAGGTACAAATGACCAGCTCTTGAGCAAGGATGAAGTATCAAAATGTGTCACTCTGGCCCTACTAATTAAATTCAATCCGGTATGTCAGCAACTCCTAAAGCAGCTAGAGCTACGCAAGGGTTTAGGCATCCCTATATTTAAAATGTTTCCTGGACACTTTTTCCTAGCGATGTCTCTAAAGCGTTCATGGATTTAACAAATCAAGGGTTTTTACATTCATTCAAATATTTTATTTTTTTGCAAATGGCAGTAAATGATGAGCGTGTAAATATGAAAGTAATTATTACTGTCATTATAACTCTCGATAGTACAGTATGTTGTCATTTCTATGCATACTTAAATTTTTTGCTTACATACAGGTAGAGATCTGCTTGGTATACGCCAGTAATTGATAATTACAAATAATAACAGGTACCTACACAAACAGCAAAAAAGATAGAAAAGGTTGAGTGCAATAAATTTACAATTAATTATCCCTTATATTGCCTATTAACAATAATTATTATTACAGGAATACATCCATGTTCGCCTATCAGCTTAGAAGAAAAAAACACGCTGGTGCATTTAGCTAAGGAATTCAAGCAAAACAGTTTAGCCAATCTATACCGTAAAAAGAAATAAAAGAAAATTAACAAAAGAACTGGTAAAATTGCCAATGGCAACATCAAAAAACATAACGACCCCTGACGCATCAAAAAAACACAATTCCTTGAAGTGATTGTCTTCAGTACAGAACACAATTGACCGCCTCCACTGTTCACTGCGAACAATACTGACAATAATCTTTACTGCAGTGCACGGCTGTGGGAGATCGGCC